>JAJJWW010007578.1:0-10215 GCA_023531295.1 Papaver armeniacum
TTATTTTTGGGAATGTCTCGAAGTGTCGCGCAGATGCACAAACATTCACTCGCGACACTTCTTAACCCTCGCAGGTCTCACATCTTCTTTATGTTTCGCTGCATTATTTCATTGCGCTGCTTATTTTAGCTCCCTCGCGACTCCCTCGCGACGTCGATTTCATTAATCCCGCGAGCCTTATGCGTTGCGATATTATGATCCTACAAGCAGAATGGAAGAAGCATTCGCGAGAATAATCATGATAATCGAGAAAGGCGAGAACAAAATCGCAACAATGGTAATATCAATGAAGAATATGAAAGAGTACAAAGGAGAACCGAGTAGGCAACAAAGAAGAGAAATTGATATATATAACGGTGTGCGAATTCGTGAAAGGAAATGAAGGAGAAGATCGCGAGAAGAAAGACGATGGAGAGAAGATGAACAAGAAAGTCAAAGTAGAAATGAACGCATGAGAAGAAAGGCGGAACTAAAAAGACCATGGATTCAAATTCGATGTAAATGAACAAACCTGAGAGAATTAGCGAGAAATGAGAGGAATGCCGAACAAAAAGGGAGGAGGGAAAGAGACAATTGGATGAGGCCATCGAGAAGTCATGGAAACTCCATTTACACAAGAAGTACAAACTAGTAGGAATACCCCCAAAGTGTAATTTACCCGCGTTAACCAAAGATTTTTGATGGAACAACTTGTGCGATACAACACATCAAAGCTTATGTGAGATGTATGTTACAATGGAGAATCATGATGCTATATTCACAAGATTTTTGCATCAAGTTTGACAGAGAAGCGTTGAAGTGGTTTGAAGGTTTACCAAGAAACACAATCACATAATTCAACCATTTACAAGCTATGTTTTTAGGGCTTACATAAGTAATAATTCCTCGCGACGGTATTGAAGATGTATTTGGTTAAAACAAAGGGTTGGCGAAAGTTTGAAACATCTAACCGTGAGGTGGAAGACAATGTAGCGATATGGTCGTGGTCGTGGTGGATGAGAGATATCTCATTTTATCATTCATTAATGTTATGTTCGCAAACCAATCTGTTATACATTCAGATTTTAGAATTAAGAATACAATCACAATGACTGAGTTGTGAGAACTTCAGGAGGAGTACATTGCTCTAGAGGAAAAGCAAAATGAGATGGAATCATACCTGCTTGTAATGCAAGTTCAAGAGTTGCGAATGCAAGTTTGTTACCTAAATTGATAAACACAATGCAGCACCTCGCAGTGGTCAACAAGAAATAATAACGATCGATGGTCAAAAAATTAGTAGCCATGGGAAGTCGCGATCAGAAGAATTTGAAAGAGAGAGAAACTTCTATAACCGTATGGAAATAACAAAATTCAAAGACTTGATCGTATAAGAAACTTATGGAGGACAAGGCGAGAATTATCATAGAGGGCGTGAGGTCATAGGGTAGTATGGGAGGAAATCAAGATGCCCCACTGAATGCTAGTGTGGAGAAGATATGGGAAGCTATAATCCTGATGGAAAATATACCTGCACCATGGAACATGGGGAATGAACCACCTCCGGGTGATAGAAGTCATGAATTCTGTTCCTATCACCATTTTCATGGACACCTAACAAATGATTGCATAAACATAAAAAGAATCATCCTCATAATGATAGACCAAGGAAGCTAAATCATTTCTTAAAATGTGAAGAAAAGACTCAACCATTGCCACCACCACGAGGAAATCCACGAGTAAACACAACAAAAGGAAAGAAAAATTTGTAGTAGAAGTTGGAGGCGAAGGCCAAAAACTTGTTCTCAGAACTCTATCGTATATTAGTACAAGACAATTGAATATTTTCATGATAGTGTTCTCAGTAGAGTTTTCGCAAGAGATCTTGATAATAGAGAAGTAATGAACATTGCGAAGACATCGCCACTAAAAGAACGGCAAACGCAGATTATTTCTTTTACCATGAAGAGGTACTGAGGGTGGCGAGATGCATGATGAGTCCATTAGTGGTAAGATTGGAGATTAACCCAAAACCTGTTGATGGTGGAGATGATGAGGCGTAAAATTCATGGGCAATCAATAGAATCTTAATTGAGCACCGGGAAGCTCTATAAACATCCTTTTTTACCATACTTACAAGAGTATGGGAGGGAAGGACGAAGATCTGATACCTTCAACTTATAAGATTTATGGTTTTAATGGTACTGCCAATAAACCTAAAGGAGAAGCTCATATGCGAATACCATTGAAAGGATTATCAACGAAATTTTGTTTTGCGTAGTCGATGTGGAGTCCCCCTATAATGCATTAATTGGGCAACCTTGGTTACATGAGATCTTGGGACTCCACATCGACTTACCACCAGTGCATCAAATTTCCTCATCCCAGTGGTGTTGGAGTTATAAAAGGAGATTGGGTGAGGGACAAAAGTGCTATGAAGTTGATGTGGAATCTTGAGGAAATGGCTGCTCAAAAGAAGAATTGGAAGCGAGAACATCAAAGAAGCACAAAGAAGAGAAAGACCGATGGTGGACGAATAGAAGTGAGAGATGAAGATACCTTGCGAAACCAATGCCTGAAGACAGTTGGAAATTGCGATGGTTTCGCAAAAGGGAAGGAAATGTAGGATCATAATATCGCAACATACATGGCTCGCGGGATTAATAAAGCGACAATAAGTGAGAGGGAGTGCAGAGCTAAAATAAACGACGTAATGGATAATGACAGGCTATACATAAAGAAGACGTGAGAATGGCGATGGTTAAGAAGTGTCGCGAGAGTGAATGTTGTGCACACACACGACACTTCGCGGGACATTCCCGAAAATAAAGGGTAGCTTAGGCTGTCATCCACTATGTATTACCCTATATAAAGGGCTAAATGAGTGCAGTAAAAGGAGAGATCTTTTGGAATTGTTAGGCAAGTCATTAGGAGAGAGAAAGTTTAAGAGTGTTTTAACTTCTAAGTGTAATTCTATTTTCTGTGTAAACACTTCATGAATTCAATCAATAAATGTTCTTGATCTTACATCTTCCAATGGATTAATTAAGCAAAATCGAGTAAGGGGTGTAGTGTGGGAAATCCTGCTACTACATATGCGCTAGAAAACACTGGAATGTCGAGAGATTGACGTAGAAATTGGAAGGAATTTGGATTAACAGAGAAAAGATTTGGAGAAGATCCTCAAGAATTCATTGAAAAAGAAAAATGGCTAGAAGAAGAAATGTACAAGGGCAATCAACGGTTGCCAGAAGAAGAAGTGGGAGACTTCTGGAGAAAGGAGGAATGAACAGAGAATCATCAAGGATGAATAGGAGAAATGATGGAGAAGATCAAAATCGCCACCGAACTCCCCAAAGAGCAAACGCGGCTGAGGATTATGATAGAGTAAGTGTACATACTTGGAGACTGGATTCGAAGACGAGAAGAGAAGAGGAGCAGCATTTGGTGAACAATGGACAAGGAGAGCAAGGAATGAACGGAGAAAACGAAGAAATCGCACATTAGAAAGGTGAGACAAACAATACACGAAGAGAGACGACTATAGGCGGAGGGAACGAGCAAACTTGACAAGACGAGAATCATGAATTGAGGATGGAAAATATGAGGTTGCAAAATAGGAGATCTAGAAGTAAGCGTGAGATCAAGTTCAAGATCGAATGGAGAAGAAAGAAGGAGAGTTTACCAACTGAAGCACCGATGAAGAAACACAAAATCCGAATATAGAGCATGGCGAGAGAAGAGGAGAAATAGAAGATCGTTATATTCCTCACCCGAAAATCTTCAAAATGAGCGGAATAGGAAAATCAAGGAAACATGCAACTCCAAGAACCGAATGATCCAATTTCTTTGAAGGGAGAATAATCTTGCACAGGAGAGAAGAACGAGAAGAAACCGAGATCGAGGATGACATTGAGAGACACTACATTGAACAAAGCGCGGCTAGCTCGCGAGAGAAAGGCTAAGAGAAGAAATGGAAAATCAAGAGATGGAGGAGGCAATCCGTGAGAATAACCATGATAACCGAAAAGAAGAAGGGAACAAAATCGTGCCAATAGAAATATTAATGAAGAATATGAGAGGGCGCGAGATGAGAAAATTTGAAAGACAACCAAGAAGAGAGAACAACAGGAAATATAATGAAATGCGAATTAAGAAAGAAACGAAGAGGAGCGTCGCAGGGAAAGGAGAGAAGAAAATAACGAACAAGAAGATCAAAAACAGCACGAGCGAAGAAGGAGAGAAGAGATCTAAAAAGACCCCGTAGAATCAAGTTCGAGGCAAATGAACAAATCTTAAGAGAACTGAGTGAAATGAGAGGATTGTTGAACAGGTAGAAGGGAAGGAGGAAGGAAACAATTGGGTGAAGCCATCGCAGAGGCTGCGAAGAATCCCTTCACGCTAGAAGTACAGATGGGAGGAATACCTCCTAAGTGCAATCTCCCTGCATTAACAAACATCTTCGATGGAACAACCTGTGCGGTACAGCATATCAAGGCCTATATGAGGTGTATGTTGCAGTGGGAGAATCATGATGCCATACTGTGCAAGTATTTCGCGTCAAGCCTAATTGGAGAAGCACTAAAATGGTTTGAGGGTCTACCAAGGAACACAATCACATCATTCAATCATTTACAAGCCACATTCCTGGGAGCATACATAAGTAACAACTCTTCACGACCTGTATTGAGGATGTATTCGAGGTTGAAACAAAGGATTGGCGTAGAGCTTAAGGCAGTTGACAATAAGATGGAGAACCATGTGTAGCGAAATGGCGAGGACGGGTTGAGGAAAGATATCTCATCCTCTCATTTGTGAATGCTCTCTTCGCGACTAACTTGTTATACATTCAAATTTTTAGAGTCAAAAATACAATCACGATTTAACTCGCGAGAATTACAGAAGAATATATCGCCTTAGAAGAAAGACAGAATGAAATGAATTCTTATCCGATGTGAACACAAACTCAAATGCTCGCAAACGCAAGCTTGTTACCTCGATTCATCAATACAAAGTGGCGAGCACTTCGCAGGGCGGTAAAGAGGGAAGGATGAAGGAGACGGCGGAAGATAGTAGCTATGGGAAGCCATGACCAGGAGGAATTTGAACAAGAAAGGAACTACTATAATCGTGCCCCGGCAATAATAAGATTCGGAGGCTAGATCATGTGCAAGAAACTTATGGTGGACGAAGGCAATATAACCATGGAGGGCGTAGGAGAAGCCAGTTGAGAATAGTATGGGAACCAATTAAGATGCCTCCACTGAATGCTAGTGTGGAAAAGATCTGGGAGGCTATACTTGTGATGGAAGATGTACTAAAGCACCTTGGAACGTGGGGATGGAACCACCACCGTGCTACCAGAAGTCATGAGTTTGTTCTTACCATCGCTTCCATGGACATCAAACAAACGGATTTAGTAAACGTAAAGAGAATTATTCTCGGGATGATTGATCAAGGAAGCTGAATCACTTTCTAAAGGGGAGAAGAAAAGGCCGTGACATTACCACCACCACCAAATGCAAACAGGTGTCGGCGAAAGGAAAGGAAACATTTGTGATAGAGGTCGGAACAAAAGCTAAAAATTTGAAATGAATAATCAACAAAAAACAGGAGAAAAGGTAGCAATTGAAGTAATGATGTGTAGAATCTCGCAAAAGAGTATATGGGAATTGATTAAGAAAGAAAAATGAAAATACAGGTGTGCGAATACTTCGCAGAAACAAATATCAGCAAATAATGAAACATGAATGATTGAATGATTTAACAAATATGAATGAGTAAAAAGAATGGGACGAACCTTTATGGCGTACACCCTAGTTCGCGAATTACATTTCGTAAGAGGCAAATGTAAGACCTAAAGTGCGTCATATAAGGGGTATCTCTCGACATGGCTCGGGAAGGTTACACCGCTCCCGGTTCTGAGTCATGAAAATTTGGGGCCCATGAAAGCCTATCCGGAAGAGGTACCTTGATTCCCAACTATATATGTAGGTTATACCTCAAGTTGGGCGACCGAGGGTCTCTTCTTAGAGTCAGTGTATGCTCAAGGCGCCGAGGTACGGTTGAGCGGAGTGCCGGGATGGATGAACCTACCTCGGCCATTCTTGGCAAGTCTTGGCATATGTTGCACTCGCCCGAAGAAAACTCCACTTAGGGTGCAGTCTCGTAACCATAAACCCTATAGGTATAAGGGATAAGAGGTCACAAAAACAACTGGTTTGTTGTTAAGACCGGATGGGAGGAGCTAGTCTTGTATGGCCGATGTTTCGCCTCCTCTATGGGCAACCGGGGGAGATGATAAGGGCGACGCTCTCCATTAGGGGTGTCAAACAGACGCAAATGTCATGAGGCTCTATTCTCGCAAGAGAATTTAGGCTCGTCATATTTGTGCAATGATCTGCGAGAGGCAATAATACTAACGAGGGTAAGGCGAGATCAATGGGTCTTTACATGAAAGTGTACGGACGCCTGTGGCGACGTCGCCGCAGCCCAGCAATGTCATGGGGCTATGTGTTGCAAGGATATATAGGCCTGTCATATTGTCGCAACTAAAATATCTGCAGAGAGGCAAAAATACTTGGAAAATGATAAAGGCAAGATCAATGGGTCTTTACATGCAAGTGTAAAGACGCCCCGCGATTTTGTCGCAATGAAAGGTGGGTGGGAAGACCTCAATTAGGAGGTCCGACTTCTGGAAGACCACACAAAAAATGATAAGGCAAGGTCAATGGGCCATTGCATGAAAGTGTAAGGCGTGCTTGCACCTTTGTCGCAACGATATATTTCAATAACAATAAAATAATTATTCAATAAACATACATGATGACAACTAAAATCTTCCATCTGAAGATAAATAACAGAGGCAAGTATGGGAATGGAAAGATGAAATATTGTTATTCATCTTCTGATGAAAGAGTTATACATCAATAATGTTAGCCAATTATATTACAAGGAAGAACTACCAAAAAAAGGGGAAGTGAAGATTGAATTGGTAGGGGAAAAATCCAAGAAATACACTATAATAAGGATACGTAAATGCACAAAGATATTACAAGCGCAAAAAGAAAACAAAAAGAGTTATCTCTTTGGCGATTCTTCTTCTTCATCTCGATTCTTGAACGATTATTCTCATCGCGAATTTTCTTCTTTCTCGCGACCCTCGCTATCGAAACGCCCGAGACAGCAGATTCTCAGAACCTTTTCAAGGAGACAGGGATATGAATGCGTAGAGGGATATTGTGGTCCTTACAAACATACTCCATGCCTCCATTGCGAAACGAACAACATCATTACTAAAGTTCTCCCTTTGTCGTTAGAAATTGTTTCTTCAACTTGGAATATCTATTCTCGCTTGAAGGAGAGATTCTTTGAAATGTTCTTTTTAGCTTTCGAGTTCTTCAATTCTTGCCGGAAAATTCCCACAGTTGTTCTTTTTCGCATTCAAGCTCTCTAATTCTAACCTCGAAGCCTCTTCTCGCATTCTCGCAAATAAGAAACAACAAGTTAACAATTTACAAGCAATACTACAGTAAATAAGAAGCAATAAGGTATAATATAGCTAACCTTTCTCGTCAGATATCATATCTTTAACCAAGGAAGTATGCTCGGGGTGAAGACCAACATCAACACCTAGGTTATTTCTGGCATTATCTAAAACTTTACAGCCAAGCTAACCAAACCGTTTTATAACAAGGAGAGAAATCGAATTTGATCTTCTCGCTCACTAAGCAAAGAATTCAGGCGAACAATTCATCTCGCTCAATTTGTAATTCAAGATATTTTTGAAATGTTGCTAATGCATGTGCACCATTATTAGCAATGCGATCTTTATCATCTATATGGTCACTAATTTTCTTCCTCAAAATTTTGGTTTCTTTATGGGACTCGAAACATTCGTTTAAATTGGTTCACGACACTTAAACCGAGATCTATGCTCAATTTCTAAAAGACGATATTTGGTCCAAGTTCATTTAATGAAAGAGAGTTAATTTTGTTCGATGAACTACTTAAAGAGTTGTTGAGGTGAGCGAGAAGAAGATTATTATCCATAGGATCGGGAAATGTATGAAGAAGAATAGCCTCATCGGAGAGATTATATACATCTCATAAAGTAATAAGTTAGGTAGCAATATGCGACCGATAAAATAAAAATAGTAAAAGGAGGTAAATTTTATACCATAAAGCCGCCGATTGGCGTTTTTTAAAGAGTGGACACCTTATCCTTTTGGGAGTCAAGTTCGGTGTTTAACTTTTGAATTCTCTCGTCTTTATCGAGATGACGCAGCCTTCAATTTCTAGCTCTCGAATCCTCTTGTTCAACCGGGAATTCTTTTCGAGATTGCTGCGTCTTCTCTCAAGATCCGAGGCAACTACAAAGGAAGTTCTTCCAACCTATAAAAAGAAGATAGAAAAACCATTAAAACATATATAAACAATTTAAAAAATTAACAGGAAATACGATCGCATACGTACCAAAGATCCAAGCGCATTCAAGAAGTCGGGAGACACAGGTTCTAGAGGTTCCATTGAAAGAATTATTGCCCTCTAATAAAGTAGCATTACACGTTTGCCATGTAGCCAAGAAAGAGAAGCTAGTGGAGCATCTCCCATTCCTGAAACAACTGAGAAGATGCTAGATAACCGATCCATAGAAGAACGGGTCGACGGAATCTTCTTGGCAGAGAAGGATCCGAGTCATGGTTATCTCGTCGTAAGATTCAGAACTTGAGCTAAGGCGAGAAGAAGACCGAGCCTTTCGTTTCTTAGATAATGGAGCGGAAGACTTATCTTTGCAGGACTGCTTTTACCCTTACTTTTAATCTTCGCAAAGAATAGTTTCTTCAACTCCAACCTTCGCATACGTGTAAAGATAAGAAATGAGAGGCAACAATATTGTTTTAAATAAGAAGAAAGGAAGTGTTTCTTACTTCACTCGAAGTTTATCGAAGCAATGTCGAGTATTCTCAGACGGATCCTTTTTGTAGCTTCTTCTCAACCGGCTATCCAGAAAGATTTCACAAACTCAAAGAATTATAGAAAGAAAGTTGCTAAAGCAAAATTTGAAGTCTAAACATACAAAATTATAAAAGAAGCTTTGTATGCACGATCGATGAAAGCCATTTATCAAGAGGGAATGGATGGAAGATTGGAGATTAAGATCAGCGCTAGAAAGGACAAAGAAAATATTTGCGGTAGACGGGGAGCGCAAATTGCGGAAGGAGAGAGTCGTAGAAAGGTTGCAGAGAGAAACTAAAAAGAATGAAAAGGAGGAAAAGAAAACTATATATAGGGAAAAAGATCCGAGAAAACGAGGTCATTTTAATTTTAAGAGACATGAGTGGTCAAAAATAAGCGGTTGAAAGAAACGTGTCAAGAAAAGACATTAATAATCAAAAAACTGTAAAAGTACAAAACTCAAGCAGTATAAAGATAAGCAATCGCGGAAACAATATTGTAAAAATCTCATGATACTCTTCCCTCGCAGAGAAATATGAGGAGAGATAAGAGACGATAAGAGACGATACTTCATATACATCTCAAAGAAGCTTGGAACTCTCGCAAAGAATAGATCAAATGCATTACTTTTCAAGTCCGGTATTCTTCCATTCGTTCCTTTATCAACAAAGATCAAAGATTATCACCACAACAGATTTTTTTCCTTAAAGATCGCTCGTCAAGCAATATTCAAGGAAAAAGAGGCAAGATGTAGGATCATAATATCGCAACATACATGGCTCGTTGGATTAATAAACGACAGCGTCGCGATGATCGCGAGAGCTAAAATAAACGACGTAATGGATAACGACGGGCTATACATAAAGAAGACGTGAGAACTGGCGATGGTTAAGAAGTGTCGCGAGAGTGAATGTTTGTGCACACCTACACTTCGCGGGACATTCCCAGAAAATAAAGGGTAGCTTAGCCGTCATCCACTATGTATTACCCTATATAAAGAGGCTAAATGAGTGCAGCGTAAAGGAGAGATCTTTTGAATGTTAGGCAAGTCATTAGAGAGAGAAAGTTTAAAGAGTGTTTAACTACAAGTGTAATTCTATTTTCCGTAAACACTTCATGAATTCAATCAATAAATGTTCTTGATCTTACATCTTCAGTAGATTAATTAAAAGCAAAATCAGTAGAGGGTGTAGTGTAGGAAATCCTGCTACTACGGGGAAATATCGAAAAATTTAAATGAGAGCGTGGAGTTAAATGTAAAGAAGTGTAAGAAATGAA